>JAABKJ010007545.1:103949455-103981696 GCA_011634705.1 Andricus grossulariae | reverse complement strand
TTTTTTTTTTTTTTTTTTTTTTAAATTTTTTTTTTTTTTTTTTTTTTTTTTTTTTTTTTTTTTTTGAAAAATCAACTAATACTTGGTTTAGAGTTAACTGCTTTGGAAAAAATTCTTTTTTTTTTTTGAAGTGTCCATTGAAAATTCAATTATTTGGTCCTGAATAAACTTTTTTCTTGAAAATTCAACTGTTTTTTTTTTATTCAACTTTTTGTCTTGAAAATTCAACAATTTGGTACAAAAATTTAACTATTTGGTTTAAAATTAAGTTTTTGTCGAAAATTCATATTTTTGGTTAAAAAGGCAAGTACTTTGGTAAAAACTTAAACTATCTGGTAAAACATTTGATTATTGATTTGAAAATTAGACTATTTTTTTGCAAATTTCTTTTTTTTTTGTTTATAAGTAGCGAATTCAACTATTCGTTAAAAAATGTATGTATTTTGTTGAAATTTTGTCTATTTTGGTAGAAAATTAATCTTGTTTGTTTAAAATCCATCATTTTGGTTCACAATTTGACTATTTTATTCAAAATTCATCTTTTTTAGTTGAATTCAACAAGTTGATAATTTGTTTTTATTTTTGTTAAAAATTAAGTCAACTGATTTCATTCGACTCTTTAGCTTGAAAACTTGACTATTTTGTTAGAAATGCATCTATTTCGGTAGAAAATAAATCTTCTGAGTTGAGAATTCATCTTTGCAGAGTAAAAATTCAACTTTTTTGTTAAGGTCAAGGTTTTTTGGTCGAAAATTCAACTATTATGTTGAAAATTGTCTTTTTGGTTGAATTCCCCTATCTTTGATTTAAAATTGGAATCTTTTTGTGGCTATTACATTTTTTGTTGATAATTAATTTTATTATTATTTTTTTTTTTGAAAATCAAATACTTGGTTTAGAGTTTTAAATTCAACAATTTGGCAATGAATTTTTTTTTTTTTTAATTTATATTTTTTGTTTGAAAATTTAACTGTTTTATAGAAAATTGGTCTTTTTGGCTAGAAAATTAAACTATTTGGTTAAAAATTCTTGTCTTTTGTCGATAATTCATATTTTCTGCAGAAAGAATATCTTCTTGATTAAAAAATCTACTTTTTGCCTAAAAATTTAACGCTTTGGTTGAATGATGGAATATTTTCTTGAAAATTCGTTTTTTATGAAGATTCATAATTTTATATGGAAGTTCATCTCTGGTTAGAAATTTAACTATATAGCTAAGAATTCGTTTTTTTCTGCTTGGGAATTAATTTTCTTTACTGAAAATTCAATATTTTCATTTTTTGTTTAAATTATTACTGTCAATTGAGAATGGATCTCTTCTGATTGAACAGTTATGTGTTTTATTCAAAATTCAATTTTTTATGTAAAAAATTAATCTCTTTGGTTAAAAATGCTTGGTTGAAAATTAATCTATTTTTGTTGAGGATTCAACTATTTTGTTGAAAATTCGTCTATTTTTGGTTGAATTTATTTGTTTTAGATTTAAAATTAAAAATTTTTATTGTTGAAATATGAACTATTACATATTTTGTAGAGATCAGTCTACTTTATACGCTAAAAAAAGGCAATATTTGGGAATTTTTTATAAGAATGCTACAAAAAATGTTGTTATAAAACTTCTTAGATTTGGTAAATGAAGTCTTAAGATACATTGAACAAAAATTTTATTTACTTTATTTAATGTTTAGGTACAAAAACCGCAGCTGAACTTAACTCATCAAAAAGTAGGTAGGTCGATAGTAGCTATGATAAGTTGATAACGGCTTATCTGAAAAAAAAAGCGAAGAGTTTCAGATTCAGTATGACTTTGGCTTTGGAATGACCTATGCATATTAATATTTATCAATAAACAACAAAATGGCGGACAAAAAACAACAAAATAGGTATTTTTCACTTTTTTTAGCACAAAAAAAAATAGTAAAAATTAAAATTTTAACAAGGTCGTAGGTCGTGCTAAAGCCACTGTCATACTAAATCTGAAACTCTTTGTTTTTTTTTGTTTCAGATATTCGATCTTAATTTTAAAATTTTCAAATAGAGATACGAAATTCATGATTCGTTCCAATCTGCAGGGTTTGCTTATAAATATGTTCAGAATTCTTTTAATTGAGTCTTAATAATTTTACCTCAATTTATTGAAAGAAATCTATTTTTTATTTAAAATTGTTGAAAGAAGAATGCATTAAACATTAGCAATTTATAAATACATTAAATTTTTTATTGTTTCTTTTCCTAATTGGAAAACGTAATAATCTAAATAGATTGGTTCATAATAAACCATAAATATTTCAAATAATTAAGTCTCAATGAAAAAAAGATTTTTTGTAGGTTACAGTTATATATTGCATCAATGTTCATTCCATATTCTTTCTTGCTTGGTTTACCAGACGAGAAGGACATTCTCTTCCATCTTCCTTTCTTTCTTTCTTTCTTTCTTTCAGAGTGGTTTCAGAATTTCCGAGCGTCCCTCGTTCTCTCCGTACCCGTTCCGCCCTTCCACGATTCATCTCAATTTTTCTTTGGGTTTTTTCAATTCCTCCCTCTCCCTCTATCTCGTTCCTTTCACCATGAGTCGGTCTTCAAGCTCGTTCACCATTTGCGTCTTCCTTTATCTCGCTCTCGCCGTATATTTCTTTTTCCCCATCTCTCGTTCTAGATCTAGAGTAGAGACTAGCTTGCCCACCCTACAAACCACTGCCTGCATCCCTCTTTGTCTTCCTCATTCTCTTTTCAGCTCCCTCCTTCTTTTTCTCTCCCTTAGTTTCATTTACTCTTACTGGTACCTCCGTCCCTCCCACCTTGCCGAAGACGCTATTTTCTCTTGGCCCCTTTTCTTCATGGACTCTCCCTCCTCCACCACACTCTATCACTCTCTCTCTCTCTCTCCAACTCCCTTCAGAGTTCAGTTTCACCCTCTCGTCCCTCCCTCATACTTCCTTCTTACCCTCGCCTTTTACGTTTTTCCGACGTTATCGACGTTCCTCGCTTGTCGGGGGTTTCTTTTCGCAGCTCGTCCTGAGCCAACCCTGGGGCTTCCAGGTTCTCTTACTAGGGGTTGCAACGGAAGTTGAGGCTTCCACTACTTTTGCAACACATACAAGCCCTGGAGAAAAGATAAGGAAACCTTTTCGAAATATCCTACTATCATTCTAAACTTCAGTCTCATTTCCTTTGCTTTAATTTTCAAAAATATCTTCACACTATCAAAACTAGAGATTTTGTGGGTGATTCTGAAGTCAATCCATACAGATTATTAAATTATCCAAATAGGAAAAGAAAACAATCCAAAATGATAAATGCATTTCTAAATAAATTACTAAAATTCAAAACATTCTTTTTGCAAAAATTTACATAAAACGAAGACTTCTTACAAGAAAATTGAGTAAAATATGTAAACTCAATTTAAAGAAATCTTAATAATTTAATTCATAAGCATCTTCTGGGATCACTTCATCTGGTCCGACAACACTGTTCCTCATAACATTCTACAAAGATTGGTAGCTCTAAAAAAGCATCCAGAGGTAAAATTCATCTCCAACTGTCCCGTATGCCGTGTAAGGTCATCCGCGGCTAGAGACCTGACTCCGAGGAACAGTGTTGAACGATGTTTTCTCGGGTAAATTTCCCGCTCTTGCTTACCTACTTGGACAGAAGGAGCAGAAGTAGATGAAGTACACGTTCCAGTTGCGTCGGGATTGGTTGCTTTAAGGAACCATGATCGTGGCTTCCGGAGCCCAAAACTTCTCTCATAAATATATATCGGATAAACACAAATATAATTTCACTTCTGAACTGATTACATATAACCACAAAATTTAAACCCTTGCAACACGGACAAGACTAGGCGGGTCTTATATTTTCGGGGTTGCTGAATTCGAATGCGTTGCCCCTTTGGTCCCATCAGGTTAGGGTCAAGGTCAATTCAAGGTCAAACTTACGAAATTCATCGCTAACCAATTGAGTCAGGTCACCTATAGACTTTCGCGATCGTTGGATTCAAATCCGTTGTCAGTTTGGTTTGACCTTGAACTGACCTTGACCCTGAGCTGATGATCCTAAACGGACAACGGATTTTAATTCAGCAACCCCGAAAACCTATAGATACCCTGACTTAATTGGTTAGCGATGAATTTTGTAAGTTTGACCTTGACCCTGACCTGACGGGGCCAAACGGACAACAGATTCAAATTCAGCGACCCCGACAACCTATAAGTGCCCTGACTTAATTGGTTAGCGATGAATTTTGTAAGTTTGACCCCGACCCTGAGCTGATGTGGCCAAGCGGACAACGGATTTGAATTCAGCGACCCCGAAAATATAGAACCCACCTGGTCTGGTCCGTGTTGCAAGGGTTTAGATTTTGTGGTCCTGTGTTATGGACACTTTGTTCATGACCGAGTCAAAAATTATATGACGGATATTTAACCCACTCATAGACGAAAATTTGTTTATAATTCTAATTGTCAAAAAAATTTATTATCAACACTTGCTATGGTTCAAATTCCAATATTAGATAAAATGATTGAATTTCACGTCATAACCTCGAGAATTCCAACCGAGATCTCTGGTATAGTAAGTAGATCATTTTTAAAACAATTAAGATGATCTATTCCTGTGTTTCTTCAATAAATAAAAGAAATTTGGCCGTATTTTAACTGAAATTTTCTATTTCACTTGAAAGCTATGTGCTCTTAACAAGACGAACTCTTGCATTCATGAATCGTCATAGTATAATGGTCTAACCTTTACTGCCTTTTCCACTTAATAACGAATTCGTACTACTTGTCAGTGATAGGCGCACAATTACGATCAAACCTCCCACTTATGTTATAACGAAACTTTAGCCGCTCGTGATCAATAAAAACTTTCTCAATACAGCTATCCAATCCTTCTGAGTTCATAAGCCTTTCGTAATAGAGTAATTTTCATAAATAAATTCAATTTTAAAAATTCTATCAAAACCGGTGAGTCCAGTGACGACTCCTCTCTGAATACAAGTGGTCGCAGGATACGACGAAATCACAACGAGAGGCCGGCGAAACCCTCGTGTGTTTTGAGGACACGAAGCGACCCAAGGATGACAGCTTTCTGCATCCATCTCGCAAGTGCCGTGGCATATTTTTCGCACGCGAGTATGGCTTTAAGGTTACGAACCAGTGATAGTTTCGCACCTCCCAGAACACCTATCACAAGGACAATTACTCGTACCGAATATTTTGGCTTTTAGAAGTAAAGCATCTAGATGGAGTAATACACTTTCCTCATTTCTGATGTTAAAATTCAGGCCAAGGTTCTCGGCCGCTTGCTCCGCGGCTTGATAAAGGAACGCTACTTCACCAATCAGCTCGTGGTTCCTGACCATTTTTAGAAGAGGATCTTTTCCATTTGCAATAATGTAAGCTGTAATTAGAACAATTCGGTTATGAAGACATTGAAGGTTCAGAAGTCCGCGTCCGCCTTGACAGCGTGAGATGTATAATCGCGGAACAGACGAATTGATATGCAAGCGCATATGCATGATCTTACGTGTGGTGATATCAAGGGCCGTAAGCTCGTTCTTCGTCCAGTGAACCACCCCAAACGAGTAGAGTAGAACCGGAATATATATATATATATATATATATATATCTTGTATTGTATTGTATTGTATTGTATTATATTGTATTATTTCCAATAACTTATTACTTAAATTGTGCAAATTGAAGCGATATGCCTGCATTCGGAAAAGACACGTTTATGGAATTGATGAAATTAATAATCTTGCTCATCTCGTAAACTTTCGTTATACGATAAAAAAGCATGATGTGGAAATTTATTTCCAAAATCAACCCAACTTATAAAGATTACTGGAATTTTAAGTTTAATTTCTGACTAGTTATTTGAGTTTATTTGTGGTTTAAATTTTATATTAACTGATTTCTTCCCCTGATATATTGAGCTATTTCACTGTTTTGGTGAATTCTTTTGATGCGATACTCTTCAATAGCGCCTTACTATCCGCGTAGTAATGGTGTAGTAATGCGTCATAATTGCATAATGAAGCGCGATAACGCGTAATAAGTCGTGACAGTACGCTTATTACGCGTAATAATGCATGATAAGGCGTAAAATGCGTAATATGTATTACTCCATACAGGTTTTCGATTTGTAAATACCACCTCGATTTTATATTTCCATACTCATTAAGTATCTTAATAAAACAAGGATTCGAAGGTTCCCGGTGCATAAGGGCGCATGTGCCACATTTTGTACATTCATTCTATTGGCTTAAATAAATTTTTTTACCTAACTCATGTCTGCGCAGAAAATAATGGTCCAGTTTGATTCAGAAGTAAGACAAAATTAATGTGTGGTATTTTTCTTTTGAGGATAATTACTTCGTTTTGCGTGTTTTGTCACAATTTAATAGAGCTAAGTAATAGCTCAAAAGTGTTTTCTTGTTATAAAATAAAAATATTATGCAAACCTCTGTGTGTCAATATTTTCGTTTTTGGGGACACGCCGCGCGATTGATAAGGGGTTTTCTCGGTGGTAGTTGATTCTTTCAAGATGTTCTTTTCGTGGTTGGATAGAGTCAAGTAATAGCTCGAAAGTAATATCTTGTTTTTTTAATTGGAAGTAAAAAAGTTATGCAGCTTTTACTGTGTCGGGTCCGACTTTTTTTAGGCCGCGCCGTTATTTAACAATCTTTTTCTTACAGATGGTTTTGCTGCTTTGCAAGCGCCTGTTTCGCAATTCGATAGAGCTAAGTAATAGCTCAAAAAAAGATTTCTTGTTTTTTTTTATATCAACGAATAAAAAAGTTATGCAACTCTTTTTGAATCCAAGTTGGCGTTTTTTGGGACACGCCGTACTTTTGACAGGAGCTTTTCTCGGAGGTGGTTGCTTTTTTCAGTATATTCCTCAGTTCCTTTCATGATTCGATAGAGCTAAGTAATAGCTCGAAAGTACTTTTTTGTTTAAAAAAAAATCAAATGCACTAATACTCTTATGCCCCGGGAACCTTCATTGGATAATTTAATTATATCTAAGAACCTGTACATTTCGTCGGTCTTGCCCCGCAGGTGGGGGCAAGACCATCGACAGTTTTTTTATGGAATTGATAAAAATAGAATGGCTCTCATGTCTTACTACACTCGTTTTATTTTGCGGTTAGAATTTAATCGTATTATCGACCAAATTTATATTGAAGTCACCATACAAGCATTTGTCAACTGTTTTCTTGGCTGCTCTTGCCCCGATGGTGAAGCCTCAGCTATTTTATAAATTTAATATATTTCTGTCTTGGTTTAAGTGTAATTTTTATAATTACTATATGGAATAATGCTTTATCTACACTATTTAATTCTCTAATAAAATAGATTATTTGATTCAAAGAAGAATTAAAATGATTGACGAATAGCAAATAAACTTATTTTCACATTCGCTTTTTCCCCGACGTTCGGTCTTGCCCCGGTGACCTGGTCTACCCTATTTCTTTTCTGACTTCGTATTTTTAAACTAAAAAAGTTATCAGGATGCAATTTTGGCTAAAAAAAAGAAAATCTATTAGGGCATTGTTATCGCCTATGTAAGTCTCGATTACGTCTTAAGTTGAAAATAAATTAAATTGTATTCTTTACACAAAATACAAACTCAAATTGACCATACAGTGTTGCTTTGATTGAGTTTTTGTCGATTTTCACAATTTCAGTTAGATAGCTTTTAGGTTAAAAATATAATAAAAAATATATAATACATTATACAAATATATAATATAAAATATAAATATATAATAAAATATAATAAACATTTTTTAGTTCAAAAATAACGAGGCGGAAAAGAAAAAACTACAGTAATTCGTACAGTCATAGAATACAATTTGCCATATAAATTACACCTTGTTATTCAAATACACTCACAAGAAAAGTACCCGAGGCGTACCTCACCGATTTTCTTCATTCTGTAATATATCGTAGTATATAAAAAAATAGTTAACACATATTTTTTACGTGCTTTTTCTTCGATTTAAGGGGTTGAAACAACCCTTAAAGTTTATCCCCAAAAACAGTTTTTCTTTGATGTCTCAAAAACAAATCGAAATTTTTCAACCAAACTTTAGATAAGTTCTTGCAATAAGACGCTCATAAGGACATATTTTTTATGCCGAGGGGTTTCAACCCTTATTTTTCACAAGGGCGAGTGTAATTTTTTTGTTATGTTAATTTATTGTTAATTTATTGCTTCCCGAGGTGTACCTCACCGATTTTCTTCATTTTGTAATATGTTGTAGTACTTAAAAAAAAAGCAGACACGTATTTTTTCACGTGCTCTGTCGCTGATTTAAAGGGTTCAAGGGGATTTTAAAGTTTACCCCCAGAAACAGTTTTTCTTTAATATCTCAATAACGAATCGGAATTTTTCAACCAAACTAACGTCAGATTATTTCTTACGAAAAAGACTCATTGCAAAATGTTTTTTATACCGAGGGGTTGCAACTCTTATTTTTTACAAGGGTGAATGTGATTTTTTTTCACATTTTTTCTATACAGAAATGTTCAAATCAGCTGAATTTTACTGTATATTGTACTGTCTATAGTTTTAAAGAGATTTTAAAATTACCTATTTTTATTGATGGACTTTAAGGGTGCTTTTCATTCCTTAAATGGATCAATTCAAACACGGCATAAGAAATATCTCCAGATGAGCGTCTAATTGTAGGAAATAATCTGACGTTTGTTTGATTTAAAAATTCCGATTAGTTTTTGTGATATTAAAGTAAATCTGTTCTGGGGGTAAACTTTAAGGGTGGTTTTCACCTCTTAAATCGACTAATTAGCACGTAACAAAAAATACATGTCCAATATTGTTTTATGTTCTACAACATATTACAGAGTGAATAAAATCGGTGAGGCTCGGGTACTTTCCTTGTCAGAGAAATATCCCCTTGTGCCAAAACGATCTATCTTGACACAAATGGAATTTGTCTCAAATTTACGGTTAAGTGGATTTTCATTTGTCTCAAAATAAATATTTTGGCGGCAAAAATTATTCTTATATGACAAACTTCACCTAATCAACCAGCCAAATAATTCTGTTTGTATAAAAAAGAGATTCACGTGGTTCAAAACAAAACAGATAAGAGGACGATGCTTTTGTTTCAAGAGGATTTTTTTCTCTCAGTGTAAATTTGCAGTCTGTTTAGAAACACAATTTCCAAAGGAACACTGGAACGGGTATTATAATACACAGAAAAAAGGACCTAAAAGCGAGTTCTAATCAGTGTTGGGTAAGTTAATTTTTTTGAGTGACTAGTTAAAGTTACGTCACTTATAACTGTAACTAATTACAGTTAGATAAAGTAATTTTTTTTCGCATCCTTAAAATTTTATCATTTCAAAATCAAAATAACTAAGATGATAATTCATAAAAACCTAATTTAAACAGAAATCGGCATTTGTTAAAGTAACTACAAAAATATACAATATATTTTGGCAAGTGAACAACAATATATATTTAGAATAAAATTCAAATTGAATAATAGACATGGCACTCGGAATATTCTGCCCATTGTATCAGATTCTGAACGGGTTTTGTTCTGCCACATTGTTCAGCAGGATCGCCAGAATTACTTGTTTCGTTGACTTTATTTTTGTCAGCCATCAAAAACGGAAATTTTTTAAGTCTGCTTTGTTTTGCTCTTGCCTGGTTAGTGCCACAAACAAAATGAAGACCGAAGCGCGCAAAGCTATATTCTTTTCGTGTTGTTATCCGCGTGCGCGCTCAATTTTTGAATTTCTTTTTATCCCATGGTCCATACAACTCTCCTAATAGGAGATATGCGAAAAACACGAAGTAACTGAAATGAAAGTTCCAAGTTACTGCAAAAATCGTAATTAAGTTACGTTACGATTTACTTTAGAAAATTGTAACTAAGGTGCCCTGAAAGTAGTACCCTAATATAGATTTAATTATATTGCACTAGGATAAATTTAAAAAAGAAACTAAAATTATAGAGATTAGTCATTCTTGAAACGAAGATAATAGACAATTAGACATGAAATGTGAAAATTTTTAAGGTTATGTTGAAAATTTTTACAGAATGCATATCTTTTTCATGTCGACATCTATCGGACAAAATAAAGAAGAACCCTGAAAAAGAGTTCTATTGGATTCTCAATTATAAAAAATGCCAACTTTTACTTGAGCCGCAACATTTCCGAAACCCCCATATTTTTCTCTGTACATTGCGTAGATTATTCGTAGTTTTTAGTACTATATTAATTCAGATGGCAACATTTTTAATACATGAAGCTTTCAAACTTCAAATATTTTAAATCTAAAGATTTCAAATTAGTTAATTCCAGAAAAAACTAGGGTTTCAATTAGAACCGATTTTTGGTTCCAAGGGAGCTGCAACAAAAAAAACCTCTCTTGATGAAAAGGAACCCAAAGTGATGACTTGTTCTAAAGGAACTCAAATTATGAGTCCTAATAGAGACTTTTTATACAGTACTCATGTTCTGCCTCGACTCACTTCGCACATTTTACAAGGACCCACTCCGTCGGCTTGCGGGTTCGATTTCCCGCCTGCCGCCTCGAACTCTGGAAGAGCCACGGAATGGTGCCGTTTGATACGATACGTTCTCGTGATCGTGTCGGGATCGCGTAGGTTTTTTCTCGGGTCGGGATCGGCTTTTCGATACCCGTGATCGGTTTTCTCTTGGCTCGACTTTGGCTTGGAATGTGATATATCGACTCGCGATCGTGTCGGGTTTTCGATACTCCTTCGCCAGATGTGTGTCAGTGACGTAACGGTGAATACAAAATTTTTCATCTACTTCAAGTCAATTGGATTCAATCCACAGCGATTTGAGAAAGAGGAAAAAAATTGTTAGCTTGTGAAGCTAATTTTTATAAGCAAATTTTATTAACAAATATTCGACATTAAGCAATATTTGTTTTCAAAGTATATTCCTGCTTTAAAATTGCTTGCTTTTATTGTTTGGAATTTGGATGATACGTGGCCATCAAAATTCAAGACTGAATGTTATTAATCAATTCTATAAACAAATTCTACAAACAAAATGTACATCACAGACATTAATAGGCAGGAACAAACCTTTTTTTCTTGTACTCTTGTTGTAATGATATTTTCAATGGTGTTTTATGAAGAAAATGTACCATACGTTGATATTTGTTTCTTTGATAAACCAAATATTTAAAAAATACACATTTTAGGCGTTTTTAGGCGAAACGAAATCAATTTTTCTTCCAATCTTTTTGCAATTATATTGTCAATGATGTTTTCTAAACAAATTTTGCCATGCATTAATATTTGTTCATTTGTTGAACAAATTATATAAACAAATGCACATTGTAGGCGTTTTCAAGTGTCCAAATTTTTTTCCAACCATTTTTTTCTACAAATTATTTTTTTTTCAAACATTTTTTTTCGAACAATTTTTTTTAAACCTATTTTATTTCAATTTTTTTCAAAACATTTTTTTTCGAAAATTTTCTTCCAACATATTTTTTTTTAAATTGTTTTTCGACCAATTTTTTTTTCAACAAACTTTTTTCACAAATTTCTTTTCAACAAATTCTTTTTTTCAACATTTTTGTGCAAAATATTATTTTTTTCTGAATTTTGTTTGAATCAAAATTTTTGTTTGAAACATTTTTTTCACAATGTTGAAAAATATTTTGTTTTAACAACCTGTTAAGACCCTTCCTTGTACGCGCTCGGGGCCTACTTGGACTATTTTTTTCTGTTGAACATGCTGGAAACATATTGCCAATGATACTTAAAGAAAACATGTTGCTATGTATTAATATTCCTCTTTTTAATGACAAATTTAACATAAAGAAATAATATGAAGATTAAAGAAAAAAGAATAAGGAAAAGAAATATAAAGAACCATTTTGGACGTTTTTAAGCGAAAAGAAATCGTTTTTTCATCTGACCTTGCTGAAATTTTATTGTCAATGAGGTTTTGAAGAAGAAAGTTTCAATTTGAAGTAATGCAGAGTAAACTGCAAATAAAAACATTGACAGTGTAACTGTTTTGAATTTTAAACGTTAAAATTTAAAGTTCAAAACAATTCTCATTCGAAATTGTTTCAGTCAAATGCTGAAGCATTTACACGCACTTTACAATAAAAAATTTGTATAAATAGAACATTTAAAAGATTTCAACAATTTAAATTGACTTGCTTAGTTAACAATTAATGTTTGAAACTCGAAATTTAACTATTCCATGTTTAGTTGAAAATTTAGCTTTTTTGTTAAAAATTCAACTACTTGGTTGGAAATTCACTTTTCTGGTCAAACATTTTGGATTTTACTTGAAAAGGATTTGGTTGAAAATTTAACTATTTTTTTGAGAATTGTTGTTTTTTTTTTAAATAAAAATTAATTTTTTCCTGACAATTAGAAGTATTTGATTTTTTGATGAAAATTCATCTTCTTGGTGGAAAATCAAGAGAAGAGAATAATAATAAATTCATTATTCTCCCAAAAATTATTCTTATAAATAATAGTAATATTGAAAAAATTCATTTTAAAAACTTGAAAATTTATCTTTTTGGTTGAAAACAGAACTATTTTCTTAAAAATTTAACTACTTGGTGAAAAATTCATGTGCTTTGTTAAAAATTGGTATTTTTTAGCTAAAAAATTAATTGGTAAAAAATTTACGTATTTTGTTGAAAAATCGTTGGTTTCAGGTGGAAATTTATTTTATAACTGAAAATGTAAGAATTCAAGTTTAACATTCATCATTTTAGCTAAAAATTAATCTCTCCCTTTGAAAGTTCAACTACAAATTGATTCTTTCTTTGAAAACTTAACTATAATCTTGAAAACACGTTTTTATTGTTTGAGAATTAATGCTTTTATTGGAAAACTTATCCATTCGATTTATGGTTAAAAATGGACCTTTTTCAGTTGAAAATTTAACTACATAATTGATTGAAAATTCATTTTTCTGTTTCAAAATTAAAGATATTCTCTGGATGATTCGTATTTTGTGTTAAAAATTAATGTTCCTAAGTAAAAATTTAATTTTTTGACTTTCGGGTAAAAATTCGTTGAAAATTCAACTATATTGTTGAAAATTCATGTGTTTGTTAAAATTGTGTCTTTTTGGTGTAAAATTAGGTGTCATGATTGAAAATGCAACTACTTGGTTGACAGTTGAAGCGCATTATTGTAAATTCATTTGATTGTTTTAAAAATTTAACTATTTTTGTAAAAAACTTTGTTTTCGGTTGAAAATTTATTGTATTATTCAAAATTTAAGTATTGCAGTTCAATGTTCATCATTTGATTTGAAAAGTAATTTCTTTACTTGAAAATTCAACTATGTTTTTTAAAGTTCGTTTTTTTAAGTAAAAAATTAATTTCTTTGATGGAAACTGTAACTGTTTCATTTTTGGTAGAAAATTTATCTTGTTAATTCGAAAATTCACCCCTTTGTCTAAAAATGCATGTATTTTGTGAAAAATTAGTCTTTTATTGTAGAAAATTGAACGTTCTGGTTAAAAATTGAACTATTTGATTGAAAGTTGAACTACTTGGTTAAAATTTCATTTTATGGGTTAAGGATGTAACTATTTTGTTGAAAACTCTTTTTTTAGGTTAAAAATTAATTTCCTGAAGTAACAATTTAACCATTTAATTTTTTATTGAAAATTGAACTATTTAAGTTTTTATTGAAAAGGTATCGTACATATTTGGTTTGAAAATTAAACTGTTCGAAGAAAAGTTTAACTGAATTGTTAAAAATTCATATCGTTGGACGAAAATTTAACTATTTTGTTTTAAAAAAACTTGTATGAATAAAACATGTCAAAGATTTCTGATCAACAAATATGTATCCACGCCGTCATTTGTGATCCTCGAAATTGAAAAATGAATCAATAAATTTGTTGATAATATCATTTGAAGAAATCTTGAGTGAAAAACATTACAAATTAAATAATTAAAATATTTTTAAACCAGATAATTGTTTCATCAGACGTCGAATAGTTTCTATTTTAAACCTTTTTAAAATAATAATTCTATAATTATTATTTATACATTAAATTACAACACTCTTTTTCACAAATTAACAATTTATTAAGAAAAAAATACAATTGTAAAGTTGTCAATTTAAATGTAGGATGCAGCACTCTGAAATTTTCACGATTCAATCGAATGCATTCTACTTATAACAATTCAGCTGGTAATTGTTCACTTTTCAATATCTGCTTTATACTCGCTTTTTTATAATAAATAGTCTAATATTGCCAAACATTAAAAAACGATTCTTTTTCATTTGAAAACAATTAAAAATTGAACGAAGGTTGAAAATAGGTTTTGTAGTTGCATTTAGATGTTTGAAATTATTTACTACTAAGGCCAAAGTACAAATCTTTCACTATGGGGAAAATAAATTTCAGAATTTTCACTCCACCCATAACCGGTTTAACCAGCCAGTGGAGAAGTCAGGGGGACCGAGTGACGTTAAGCCATTGTCAAATTTTCCTTTCCGCTTGGTTCAACTGAGAAGTGCACATCTGTCGAAGGAGTATCGAAAACCCGACACGATCCCGAGCCGATATATCGACTTCCCGAGCCAAAGTCGACTCGAGCTGAAACCGACTCGATCTACAGCCGATACTGGAGGCTAGGATCGAGTCGGGATCGTGTCAAGATCGCGAAATATCGCTCGACGGCATCACTAGTCCTGCGGAAAGATCGCCGAAACAGATACCAGTGAACAGAAAAGTAGTCGAAAAAATAAAGTCCACTGCCGACCAGTGTCGCAAATCAATCAAGAAAAGAGCTTTTCATGAAGTTGAAGGACTTCACTTCGGATTGGCAAACATCTCAAGAAATCCCGCCTTCTTGACAAAATTTAACAATAGGCTGCGCTAAGAAAACCAAAATTGTTCGTTCTTCAGGGCCTTCTCTCGGGGAATGGAGTATACTGTCCGTCCAAAAAGTTTAGGCAGCTCGATTTTTGTGCTGATTGTCATGAAAATCTCAGTAAAAAAAAAATCTAAAAATATGAGACAACATGCATGTGGCAGGTAAAGGTTTTGCCAATCCTGATACCGAGTTTAGAAATTTTCAGATGATTAGCGATTATTTCCGGGCGAGTGAAAAGTGAAACAGCATAATAATCTTATGATCATTTCAGAATACTCAACTTTGAATGGCTGTAAGTCACTGAAAAAAATTATGAAAAATCTGACAAAAATATATGGGGTTTGTTGATCCTTCCTGTGCCCAGTGGTGATATTCAGAGTCAAAAATATTTATTTGTTAAAAAGTTATTGACAAAAGAGTGAGGACGTGTCATCTCCAGAACTAAGAAACGTACAGAAATAATTCTGGAAACAAATTACACATTTTTGTCTTCTGACAATGTAGTGCGTATTACCAGTGAGCAAAAAGTTGCACTAGAATTTAAAAAAAATTATTTTCTTTTTGGACAAATACAAAAGACTTTATGATAATCGAGGCAACCGTATCCCTTTTTTTCGCATCAGGGCTTAGAGGCTGTGCAACTATATGAGTGTGAGAGAAGGTCGTGTTGCACGTGTAGCAGTAGGGCCTGAAAGGTCTCACGCTGAGTGTGCGGTAGCCTCGATTATCGTTAAGCCTTTTGTATTTTTCCAAGAAGAAAATAATTTTTTATACATTGAAGTGCAACTTTTTGCTCTTTGATAATACGCCCAACATTGTCAGAAGCCAAAAATGTGTAATTTGATTCAAAAATCGTCTCTGTTCGTTCCTTAGTTCCGGAGTAAACACCTCCCCACTCTTTTGTCAATAACTTATTAACCAATAATTATTTCTGACTCTAAAGATCACCACTGGGCACAGAAAGAATCAAAGAAACCCATATATGTTTGGCAGATTTTTCGTAATTTTTTTCAGTGACTTACAGCCATTCAAAGTTGAGTATTCTGAAATTATCATAGGAGTATTATGATGTTTCACGTTTCACTCGCCCGAAAATAATCGCTAATCATCTGAAAATTTTGAAACTCGGTATCAGGATTGGCAAAACCTTTACCTGCCACATGCATGCTGTCTCATATTTTTAGAATTTTTCTTTGCTGAGATTTTCATGTGAAATATGTACAAAAATCGAGCTGCCTAAACTTTTTGGACGGATAGTAGATCAAACAGGCCCCAATACATTTTCGTCGAACTTGTCCTTCGACTCATCCCTAATCTTTCACGGTAAATTATAGTTTAAAATGTATTTTGAATTCAAGTAGAAAAAAGTCAGACCCTTCGGTGTGAATAATGAGCCGCAACGAGCCGTGACCGTAACGACCGTAACCCTTTCCAGGATTCCTGGAAACGAAGAAAAAAATGACAGAAAAATATCGTGGCAGCCAGAAACTTGTCGTGGCAGTCAACACCTGCTGAAATCGGTGAGCCCTGGCCTATAAGGTTTTAAGATATTTTAAATGATTTCACGTGATTTTATAAGGTTTCCGAGTATTTGAATTATTGTAAGAATCGTTTAATACTCTCAATGTATTTTAATCAATGTTCCAGAAGTCGAGGAAATATCGCCAGATCTCATAGAATTTCATGGGATTTAATAATAGGCCAGGCAACGAAGAACCAAAAAAGACGGATAAAGAAAATAATTAGTAACAGGCTGATATGAGATCTAAACCCTTCCTAATAGGCTATTAATGAACCTGTAAACTTATGATATTGATTGAACAATGTCTAAACAACTTATATTGAAAAATGGCGGCGATTATCAGTTTTTCGAGCTTATATATTATATCGGAAACGGCTAATTTTAGAAAAATTGAAGTTCTATACAAAAATGTGCAAAATTCTTTCCTCTACAAAAAAGGTTTGTTTCTTTTTTACATACAAATAATAGTTTGCTCAGAAAATAGAAAAACTACTTATTTTGTGTGGACACGTGTCAGCTACAGTTATCCAAAAGAGAAGTCCAAAATACAGATTTGATCATGATTGAGAATTATCTCTCACGCTGTGTTTGCGAAATTGCAATACGTCCATTATTTTATGAAATATTGCTAAACAATTACCCCATGTTTCACATTACTTTAGGCATAGTAAACGTTTTAGATTTTCGTTCATACTTGGTAAAAAGTTTCTTTCATATCTGGACAATGCACCTGCAAATTTTCAAAAAAATCAGAAGATATTTTATTATTCAAAAAATTATTTTATGTAAAGATGTGAAAAATAGTTTGATATAGGAAAATTCGGAAGTCCCCCGCAAGTACTAAGTATGTTTTTATGACGAGGGGCAAAAAAAGTAACCCCTTGTAATGTGATCGCCTCTCCGCAGGCTAGGGACGGGATAGAATCCCTTCATGAAGTACAGCAGTAGACTGTCAACTGTACTTTTATATTTCTTCGGTTTCGTTTTTTTTCGTAAAAAAAATACGACGTGGAACAGTTAATTATAAGTATATACTAATGAAGCATAAAAAGTGTGGTTCGCATACATAATGTCTGTAAGTAACTGAACAATAATAAATTATTTAAACAATTTATTATTGTTTTTAGCAACTTTCTCTTAGTATAGAATTAGAAGGTCGCCGTTTTTTCAAAAACTTTCCACTTTTTGTCAAATTTTCAATTGGAGTGAATTAATGTTAACAAACATAATTTTTTAAACAATTTCTTATTATTCTTAATAATATTCTCTCAGGATGATGCTAGAAAATTGAAGTTTTGACAAAAATTTCAACTTTTTGTACAATTTTTTATAAGAGTGAGGTCAATAATTAATTGCATTTAACCAAATTAATTGTTCAAATAATTTATTATTATTGAATAATGCTAGAAATTTTCGGTTTTTTCTGAAATTTTCGACTATTTGTATACTTTTAACTTGCAGTGAGTTAATAATTATAAAAAAAATTATTTAAACAAATGATTATTTTTGATAACTATCTTTTTCTTTATTGATGTTACATAGTTGCGGCTTCTTTTGAAATTGTTTACGTTTTACCCACTTTCCACTTAGAAGAATAATAAATTATACAATTTCACAAACATAGTCCTTTAAACAATTTAATATTGCTTACAACTATACTCTCTTAGATAAGTGTTAAAAAGTTGCGGTTTTTTCTAAACTATTATACTTTTTTTGCACTTTCCACTTAGTGAGGTAATAATTAATGCAAGTTAATGAACACGTTTATTAAAATGATTGATTATTGTTTATAACTATCTTCTCTCAGTGTAATGCTAGAAAGTTGTTTTCTTCTGAATTCTTTAATTTTGCTTTGACTTTTTAGTTATGAACAAATAATGAGTAAACCTCAACAAAAATCATTTTTAAATAGTATTGTATTTTTTTCAAGTGAAATGTTTACATTCTTTTCCCAATATTAAAAAAATTAATGTAAACAAAAAATCCACCTTTCCAAAAGACAAAAATGAAGGAGTAGATGGGAGGACTATAAGGCCTGTGCGATTCACTAGTAAAAGCTTTGTTTTGAATTCCAACAATAAGTCTATTGCAAAGCGTAACAGACAAATTTGGAATTGTACTAATTATAATATTATCCCCCCCCCCTCCCACCTATCCCAGAGAAAACACGTCTTACCGATGATAATATACATGTACAATGATTAAAAAGGCCCCAACCAAACTGTAGTAATTAACTGAAATAAGTAAATAAACCACTTGCAGTAAATAATGTTTCTGATTTTCGTCTCTAGTAAGAAGAGGATTAAAGTCAGATATCAATTTCGTAAATTGATATCTTGAATGTTCATTTATTAATTGTCCATAACTAAAAAAGCAAAGGAAGGTTAAACATTTCAGGAAAAATTGTAACTTCCTAGCACTTATCTAAGAGAATATCGTTCTAATGAATAATCAATTTTTTCAATAAGCATGATTGTTAACTTGCATTAAATACTACCTCAATGAGTGAAAAGTGGACAAAAAGTTCAATAGTTCAGAAAAAGCCACACCTTTTTAACACTTATCTAAGAGACCATATTTATAACCAATGATGAATTATTTACACAACTAGTTAGACAAATAGTTGACAAGTAGACAAATAGTTGAAAATTTCATAAAATTCACAACTTTCTAGCATTATTGAATAATAATAATAATAATAAAGAATTTAAGCAATTAATTTGTGTTTGAAAATGCCTCAACTTTCTAGCTTTATTCTAAGAGAAAATTGCTAAAAATAATAATAACTTGTTTAAACAATTTATGTAAATATTTGATTATTGGTATAAAGTAGTATTTTGTGTATTAGAAACCATTTGAATTGAAAAAAAACAGCAAAAAATCATAATTGTCGTCGTAAACTCGTAAAACTCATTTCTTTACTCATGGGATTTTTTTGGGACCCTGTAAAACAGTCTGATGGGGCTGATATATAAAAGGAAAATTTGACACATGTTTTATTGCTAATTGTAAAGAGAAAAACTTTGAATTTCAACGTTATATCAATGAAAAACTTTATATAGACAGCTTTGGAGAATAAAAAATTTTAAATATGAATATCCAAAAAACATGTTGAGGATCGACCCCACCCACAAGTCAAGGTAGACCAATATTCATTGCAGGTGAGTACGTGTAAAAATCTGAACCTCTCACACTTATGTATTAGTCGAAAAATAACCATTCTGCTCATTAACAAAATGTAAAAAATCTAAAGTTCTCAGACATATATAACTGGAAAAATAACAATTCTGTTGAGTTCGTCAGCGTATTTCATAGTAGATTCGGCCAGCTCCGAATCCCAAAAGTTATTGTTCTTGGTTCAGAAAAAAATCTCAATAATGTCGATTTTTTTATAGATATTGCAAATAGTCTCATTAACAGCATGTGAAAAATCTAAAGTTCTCAGGCTTCTATATAACTGAAGAAAATAACAATTTTTTTGAGTTCGTCAGCCTATTTCATAGTAGACTCGGTCAGCTCTGAATCCCAAAAGTTATTGTTCGTGGTTCCGAAAAAAATCTCAATAATGTCGATTTTTGTATACATCTTGCAAATAGTCTTATTAACAACCTGTCAAAAATCTAAAGTTCTCAGGCTTATATATAACTGAAAAAAATAACAATTCTGTTCAGTTCGTCAGCGTATTTCATAGTAGACTCGGTCAGCTCTGAATACCAAAAGTGATTGTTCTTGGTTCAGAAAAATATATCAATAATGTCGATTTTTGTACAGATATTCCACATAGTCATATTAACAACATGTAAACAATCTAAAGTTCTCAGCCTTATATATAACTGGAAAAATAACAATTATGTTAAGTTCGTCAGCGTGTTTCATAGTACACTTGGTCAGCTCCGAATCCCAAAAGTTATTGTTCTTGGTTCAGAAAAAAATCTCAATAATGTCGATTTTTGTATAGATATATGACAGCTTTCTGCATCCATCTCGCAAGTGCCGTGGCATATTTTTGGCACGCGAGAATGGCTTTAAGGTTACGAACAAGTAATGCTGGCATCGTAGCAGTCTAGCAAGTCATCCTTGAGTTGACTTGTCCACTCAATGTGGGCGTTTCGCCGGTTCGTCGTCGTGTTTCCATCTAAATTAGGAAAACTTTTTTAATATTGGGGATACAACAGTAATGCACATGATATATTTGTTCACGTCTTCGAAACGCATCGATTGTCCAATTGAAGAACCTTTCATGGCCTAACCTAACCAACCAATATCGTTTTTAAATTTCTTAACAAAATTATTTACTTTGTGTTTGAATGAACTTTTTTGAAATTGGGAATATAAGAATACTTTATTTGATGTAATTGTTCGCATCTTCGGGACGTGTGGATTAATCTATTGACGAACTTTCGATGACCATTTTTGATTAGTCATTAGCTACTTAGAAATTCAAAAAAAGTTACATTGTTTCTATGAAAAAAATTTGATTTTAATTTGTTATATAACACTACAGTGAGTTGAAAAGTTGCTCACTGTAATGGAACACAGCGATTGACATTCTGGTGGGCTCTCTGCTTTTCTGAAAATGAGATATTCGGTAAGACTAAAACATGAGCCTGAAAAATATTGAAAGTATCAATTTTTTTCTTCTGTTAGGGAAAAAGCTTCCTCTATAGCAAATTCATTTGATACCTATGATGAAGCAAAATCCTCATAAAATGAGCACAAATAAATACACCCATAGTGAATACATATATAGTACTTCGCAGCGGTATTTTAATTGAGGAACGTTCGATTAAACAAATTACAATTTTTTCGAAATTGTTACCATTACAAAGCATCGTCTATGAAGAAGCAAATCAAGAACAAAAAAAAAACATCCCTGCGAACCAACTTTATGTTAAGGTGGGATGTATTTTTTTAATAATAGTAATCAATAATAATAATTATATATAAAATTAAAGCCACCACCATTAAATTGAAATACTAATAAGCACTAGTATCAAGTTAATGATACGCATTTCACAAAAAGATGTTTGTTAATTGCACTATTTTTTTTCTTTCTTCAAAGCTTATTCACTGAGTTTTATTTTATTTTGTAGTTATGGTACAGTTTTTTGTTGTTTTTGTCGAAAAGCTATAGAAAAGGGGGCCTTCTATCTACAATGAGAATTGGCGTAGCTTTAAAGTCTTCCCGCAGGTCGGGCTGCAAGGTAACGAGAATGCAAATGAAAGACTAATGACTCTCCTGTGCTTGAATAAAGGCAGATACAGTTGAAAAATCCTCTTTTTCCTCTCTTCTCTCTTTTCTCTCCTCATTTTTCTCTCTTTCACTCTCATCATGATGCTTAGCTTCTAAATACTAAAAATGAAACGGAATAAAGATTGTAGGTCAAGTATACACAATATTCTCATACAAAGGGTTGAAAAATTGTGTTTCTGCATCTCTAAATGGAAATGGTGAAAATATTTTCAATTGACGATTGAATTAAAGATTCAAATAGACAAAAAATGCATGGTTCTATTTGCTCTTAAAAAAAATTCAGTGCCATCCATCATGCCAATTACTTTTAATTGGTATTTTTGTATTAACTGACCTAAATTCTAGTCTGTTTAATTAATCTTCACTATTTTTGTATTTTACCTAAAACGCGGAAGATTGTGGGTTATTCGGAAGCTTTAGGGGCCTTCGTAGGGTAGTCTAATTTTGCACATAAATCTTTTTAATCCGCTTCGGACGTATTTGAAAAAGGATAAGAAAAAAATGTATTCATCGATACTTCCTCTAAAGCTATTGGCGAACAAAAATGCGAGTATTTGCACTCTTCTATTATTCATCCCTGCTTCTCTTAATCCCTTTAACCGTTTTTACTATCAGAGTTTCTACTTCCGATAAATAAAAGAAATTTTTTTTTACTGCAGAAAATATTCTCAAAATTTTTATTTCAAGTCCAGGATGGCCGCAGGTCAAGGGAAACCTGAAAATCGGGGGAAAGTCAGGGAATTTTATTGGCTAGGGAAAGTTAGGACTGCCACGCAGTCACTTTTACTCAATTTTTTCACAAATCATTTTTTAAGCCACTTTTTAAAGATAAAGTCACTATGGTCACTTTTTTAATTGAAAATATAATTTTAGTCACTTTTCTCCCATTAAATTGATTGTATGCAGGTCTATACCTATTTCTGAATTTTCTTGAATTCCTTTGAAATATTTTAGGATAAGTATTTTTAAGGAACTTCCAAATATTTTACAGAATTTTAAATATCTTAGGATATTTTTAAAAATTACAAGGAATTTTCAATTGATTTAAATAATCTGAAAGGAATCCCAAGGAGTTTAAAGATGTCAGGGTATTTTTTCTAATTTAAAGAACTTTTCAGGAGCTTTAAAAATTGTCAAGGGATTTAAAACAATTTCAAAGGATTTCCAATATTTTAGGGTATTTTAAAAGATTCTGAAAAATTTTCAATAGATTTCAATAATTTCAAGACAATTCAAAGGATTTGAAAAATTAGAAGATATATAAATACAGTAAACCAATTTTTTTATCAAAAATTAAGGGATTTCGTGATGTTCAAAAGATTTTCAAATGTTTCAAGGCATTTCCAAAGATTTTAAAAGGATTTTATAGATTTCATTATATTTTGAAAGATTCCAAGGAATTTTCAGTTGATTTAAATAATTGAAACCTATTCCAAAGGATTTGAAAGATTTTAGGGTATTTTTATAACATAAAATAACATTTCAAGAGCTGCAAAATGTTCCAAAGGATTTGAAAAGATTTTAAGGGATGTCCAATGATTTTAATGATTTCGAGGGATTACAATGTTTTTCATGGGTTTTCAGATTTCCGAGGATTTCAATGATTTTAAGCTATTGTAAGAGTTCTCAAGATATTTTATTACATTTTCCAAAAAATGATGGACAAAGATTAAGGGTATTCATAGAGTTTCAAATATTTTTAAATATTTCAAGGCATTTCCAAAGATTCTAAAGAATTTTAATTATTAAAGGCGGTTCAACAAATTTAGAGGATATGAGGTCA
This sequence comes from Andricus grossulariae, assembly GCA_011634705.1. Classification (NCBI taxonomy): domain Eukaryota; kingdom Metazoa; phylum Arthropoda; class Insecta; order Hymenoptera; family Cynipidae; genus Andricus; species Andricus grossulariae. The sequence goes on along the minus strand of JAABKJ010007545.1, from coordinate 103,958,241 downwards.
TTCTTAAAACTTACAAGGAATTTTCAAAAGCTTTAAAAAGATTTAAGGGATTCCAAAAAATTCCCAAGTATTTTAATGATTTTCAGCAATTTAAAAAAATGTTATGGGGTTTTGAAGAATTTCCGAAAATTTTGGAAGATATGGAACGATTTTATAGACCTATGAGGTTTTAGGATATTTTTAAAGATTCCAAGGTATTTGATCAGATTTGCGAGGATTTGAATGATTGTAATGGATTTATAAGCTCTTAAGATATTTCAATGAATTTTCAAAAAATTTATTCACATAAATTGAGGGATTTCATAGGGTTTGAAAGATTTTCAAAAATTTCAAGGAACTTTCAAAGATTTTAAAGAATTTTAAATATCTTAGGATATTTTCAAAGATTCCAAGGAATTTTCAGTTGATTTCAATAATTTGAAGGTATTTTAAAGAACTTTGAAGATTTTAGGATATTCTTAAAAAATCCAAGGAGTTTTCTAGAGCCTTAAAACATTTCAAGACATTTCAAATGGTTTCAGAGGATTTGAAACATTTTAGGGCATTTCAAATTTATTTCAATAATTTGAAGTCATTTCAAAAGATTTGGAAGATTTTCGGGTATTTTTGAAAATTACAAGCAATTTTCAAGAACTTTAATAAATTTCAAGGAATTTCAAATACAGTGAACTCTTGTCTATTTCAAGACGCACAGATTTCAAGGCTTACCTACTTCAAGTCCCCCATAATGGGCTATTTCAAATTATGCAGTTCCGTCACCTCCCACCAGGGTTCCTGTACGATCTCGTCCGCGTCAGTGGCTGACCAATTAAAAAGAGGCCCGCAGAGCGGGAAGCCCTCGTTGGTTTGAATTGAGAATGCATATGAGTTTTTTTATAAAATATTCTAAAAGTAAAAGTAATTTTTCAAGTTTAGAATATATTTTTCAGTCATGTTCCATTCTTTTGTCGATTGACGACCTTCCAGTGTCATGAAATAAAATATCATAAATTTGAGGTTGGTGTATCAGATCGATTGGATCAGAATCGGATACTCTAACTTCAAATTTCGGATAGTTGATTATATTTCGTGAAACTAAAAGGTTTGAATAATTTGAGGGATTCCAAAAATTTGAAATCATTCTAGGATATTTTAAAAGATTCCAAGGCATTTTCAAGAGATTTAAAAATTTTCCCGAAATTTTCGAAAATCAGGTACGATTTCAAAGATTTGAACATATTTTCAAATATTTGATTGTCATTCATTTAAAATAATTTGAAATTCAATCTGAATTTTTATTTATTTATCCTGAATTCTTTTACATTATTTGGATTTCTTTTGAATTTTTTTAATACTCTTCAATTTTTTTAGCTGATTTGGATTCTTCTAAATTTAATCCAATTCTACTGAAATGAAAGGAATTTTATTGGATTAAATTTTTTTTCAATTCATTTAAATTTAACTTGAATTCTTTTGAACTGTTGCTAATTTCTCAAAATGTGTCAAAATTTACCTGGAATTCTTAAAAATCTCATCGAATTCTTTTGAATTCTTTTAAATTCAAAAAGACACTATTCACTTTATTAATTCACATTAGTCACTTTTATTAACATTTTGGGTTGAAAACTAGTCCGTGTTGCCCACTTTTTCGGTTTATATAGTTCACTTTATTATAATTAACATTTTAATTGTTTATTTCCATTTATAAAAGATTCCATTTGAGAAATGTAACAAGAGTTCTAGCCTCGTTTACTGCCGGAAATCAAGAAATTCAAATGAGAAAAGTGAGAAAGGGAAGCTGATCACTCTCTAGTAATCACCCCAGGTGAAGAGCTTCACAAGGTTATCATGTGTCATAGATCACACAAAACTAAGTAAAATGACTGATAATTCCGTAGTAAGATAAATACTCTTCACTCTAATCATATCGACAAAATAAGAGAAAAGTCAGGTCATTTTAAAAACGAATTTTTGCGGCCATCCGGAAGTCTTAAACCCTGTGATTATCTTGCACTTACTTTTTCACGTTGTAAGTAGTGAACTCCAAATATCCTATTTTCGAGAAATTCCAGGGGCATTATAGAGAAACAGTGATCATTCTAAATTAGGCGCCGCATTCTACGTACGATGCACAGAGATGCGTGAAAGGCGGTGTAATTACCTTGTTACAATTGTTGGATGATGAAGTTCGAAGCGAATGGAATACTGCTATCATTATTGTGTAAAAGCGAGGGTATGAGAAAACTTTTGACTTTTTGTTATTGTTATTTATTATTAATTATTGCACTGTTAATTCAGTTTCACGACAGTTTGGAAAATATGACCACAACCGCTCGTATGCATTATAAAACATAACCCACTAGAATTATTAATTATCCGTTGAAAGTATCGAAACGGGAATGGATTCTGGTATAATAAGTACGTGTGCACATTCATATAAAAAGTATGATCAATAAATTATCATAACTTTACCATAAAATATCTGCCCGCAAGGCGGGCACATTCTCTTCGCGCGCCGGGCGCGCGGTCAGCTTCGCTCGTAAGTTGGGCCGCGCCTACGGTGCGCGACTGTTGGTTTTCGCGCTTCGCGTTCGGTAATGTATTTACCTCGCGCTACGAGCTCGGTCTTCGTATCCCCCTCCCCCCATTTGTGTGCAAGCCTTTTGAAATTAAAGGTCAAATCATCGCTAACTGTAATTTGGTGATTGTGAATTCTCTTTGGTTAAAGCTCCTTTGCCTTTAACGAACACATTCTCATCATGTGTCTTGTGCTTCGCACTCGATTTTGTTTAAAATGCAAACTTTTCTACATTAGGTTTAACACTATTATATCAAATGGATAATATATTTATTTTTGTATTTGAGCCTGGGATGGCTAATTCAGATATTGCAAAATTAAGTACAAATTTTATTTATCATGATAACTTCAATACTTGTTTCTTATTTTGCATTAAATTTTAAGCTAAAAATACCCTGATGAATTTATTATTTCAATAAATTTATATTATTAAAATTCATAATATACATTGGTATTGAAACAAACGTATTTGCATTGTCTTGTTTTTATAATTAAAAAAAGTGTGCATACTAAAAAAAAACAATGTTGTTATTAAAATTTTTATTGCAATTTGTGTCATTTTTCCATATATGTAATTTGTTTATTTTTAATGTTATTTTTTACAACTTGAACCAAAAATACGCATCCTAGCGTGATGTGGTTCTAAGAAAATTTGTGTAACAAAAGTTTGTAACAAATTTGTAGATTTCATATCGTGCGTTTTTTGGCTTCAAATGTTCGTTTTCGTTTGTTTTTTGGAATTTTGTAAAAGCTATAACTCCAGTAATTTCTATTTTACCAGAAAAAGTCATCAGAATAAATTGTTCGTTTTTTTTGAGTACTATAAACATCCATTCATCGAATTTTTAAATCTTGAAAAAATGGTCGCAAAAATTTAAAAGATGAGGTCACTTATTGAATTTTTACCCAAAATGGCTAGGTAACGAGCTCAACATGCATTTTAGGACACTTGAGGAGTATACCAAAGCCCAATCCAATCTGTCAATTATTTCGAAGGTTATCGTGCTAACAGGACAAAAATCTACAAACATGCGCACTTGCCCACATACCCACATACATACACACAGCCAGACACATTAGCGAAAACTTTTTTCTTGGGTTTAGAAGGCCTCAAAACGTGGACATTTGACAATAACGGGGGGGGGGGGTCAAATCTTACAAAAATATAATACCTTCTCTGGTGAGAATGTAAAAATTTGTTAAGGGAGCGTCCGTTAATAGGTAAGGCTTTTTGGGGAGGGAGGGGGCACAGAAAATCTTACGAATCCTCACTTATTGAGGGGGCTGGGCAAAGAATTTCTTACGCAAGTTTCCTCTTTCTAATTATTTAAAAAAAATGCTAATTGAAACTTGGTATGGATGTTGAAATTACTTTTTATATAATAATAATACACTGAAAAATTAATTTTGTTTACAAAGTAGTTTAACTTTCGACCAAATGGTTAAGGTTCTACCAACTTCTTGAATTTTCTAACCGAAAATACGAATTTTCTACAAAACAGTGGAATTTTCATGCCGAAAATATGAATTTTTATTAAAAAAGTTAATTTTCAATTAGAGCAGATTAGTTTCCAACCAGACAGTTGCCAAACAAGATGAAATTTCTACCAAAAGAGATGAATCTTCAATCCAAAGAAGAAAAAGAAATTCAAGCCAGAAATATTATCAGGTAAATGACAAGCAATATCTAACGTTACAATTATTAGTAACAAACATTTAGTAAAAAACTCAACTACTTAGTTGAAAGTGCAACTTTTTTGTGAAAAATGCAATTTTTTGATGTTTCAGGATTCCTCTCTGTGGTTGAACATCTAATTATATTGTTGAAAATGAGTTTCGTTTTTGGTTGAAAATTAATTTTTGTGACTGAAAATTTCATGATTGCATTTCTGGTTAAAAATTCATCTCTTTTAGGTAAAAATGTTGAAAATTAATGCAATTTGTTCAAAATTCGTGTTTTTTAGTAGACAATTAATCTTGCTTATTAAATATCCATCTTTTTTACTGAGGATTCAAGTATATTGTCAAGAATTCGTCTTTTTCGGTTAAATTTAACTATTTGAAAATTTGTTTTATTGTGTTGAACATTTATTTCTTTAATTAAAAGCCGTTTTCTTTTTAACAGAACTCTTTTGTTAAAAATTATTTGTTGTCTTGTTTAGGATTTATGATTTTAGTTAAAAATTCATCTCTTTGGTTGAATTTTTATCTCTTCCGTTGAAAAATCCTTTTTTTTCTCTTGCGAATGGATTTTTTAACTGAAAATGTAACTATTCCGTTTTTAGTTGAAAATTTATAGATTTTGTTTAAAATTCGTCTTTTTGGTAGAAAATTGATAAAATTTGGTAAAAAGTTTGTTTTTGTTGAGGATTAAACTGTTTTCTTAAAAATTCCAATGTTTTATAGAAAATTCGTCTTTATAGCTTAAAAATTCAACAATTTGGTACAAAATTAATCTGTTTGGTTGAATATGAACTTTTTTGTTGAAAATTCATAATTTCAGTTGAAAATTTAACTATTCTTGTTGTAAATTAATATTTGTACTTGAAAATTGATCCTTCCTAGTTGGAAATTTAACTATTTCTTGAAAATGTATATTTTTGGTTTAACACATAACTGTTTTGTAGAAAATTCCTCTTTTTGGCTTGAGAATTCAATAATTTGGTAGGAATTCAAATATTCAATTGAAAACTAAAATTTTTCTTAAAAATTTATATTTTTAATTGAAAATGAAACTACCTAGAAAAAAATACCTTTTTTGTTGACAAAAATCATATTTTTGGTTCAAAATTCGACAACTTTGTTAAAACTTCATTTTTTTTAGATTCACCTCTTCGATTGAAAATTATACTATTGTGTTTGAATATCGTTTATGTGCGGTTTAAAATTAATAATTTTATCAAAAAATTTACCTTTTCTATTTTGGTTCAAAATTTATTCTTTATAAGTTAAAAATTAAACTATTTGGAAGAAAATGCATGTATTTTGTGGAAAATCAGTCTTTCTGGGTAGAATATTATTCCTGTTTGTTGAAAATTCATCTTCTTGGCTTGGAATTTGACTATTTTGTTGAAAATTCGTCTTTTCTGGGTAAGTTCAACTTTTTGTGAATTCTGATTTTTGTTAAAAAATATATTTCAAACTCAAAACTTAAAGCTTCCATTTTTAGTTGAAAATTTATATTTTTTAGTTGGAAAATCAACTTTTTGGTTGAAAATTCAACTATTTGTTGAAAATTCATCTTTATTGATCAAAAATGATTTTTTTAGTGACAAATTTATCATTACCAGTTTCAAGGTCGAATTTTTTAGAAAACTGTTGTGTTTTAAACCGATATTGATACATTTTTAACAAGAAAAATTCATATATTAAACAAGAAAATCAATGGATTTTGTTGAAAATTCGTCTTTTGACAGAAAATTAATCTTCTTGGTTGAAAATTCACCTTTGTATGTGGAAAATTTAACTATGTGATTAAAAATTTAACTTTTGTGTGAAAAATTCAACTGTCTTCTGAAAAATTCGCCTTTTTGTCTTGAAAATGAAACAATTTGGTTCAGCTATTTGGTTATCAATGCAACTGTTGGGTAAAAAATTAATTTTGTTGTTCTCGAAAATTAGTCTTTTTGAGTTGAAATTTCTCGTTTTTTGGTAGAAAACCTTTTTTGGGTGAAAATTCAAATATTTGTTCAGAAATGGAAAATATATTGCAATTTTTGACACCCCACTAATTTAAAGATTCTTATTAATTGAGATTTAGAATTTCGTTTCAGGCGGTAAAACATGTTCCAGCTAAAGGACAAATGGTAATCTAGGTAGCTAAATGAACCAAATCTCGGTCCTTCTCATTAGCACGAGAAATGTTGGTATTGTGGTGGTTTCCTGACTGGGTCGAGATTGTTTATTTGGTTTATCATGGCATGTGATATTCGCCAAACATTCACCCGATAGGAGGAGCATGTCGACCATATCTTCAATCTGAACCGATTCGACATGAATTGCTGTTATGAAGGCGACTCAGCCCCAGGACATTACCTGATTCCTTATCAGCATTACGTCTAATCAGTCGCTTTTCGTTCCACACAACACCTAAGCATAAACTTTAATATATATTTAAACATAAAGGTAACTCTAAGCGGCCGTTCATAAACTAGGTTACCAATTTTTGGTTTTTTACCCCCCTCCCCCCCCTCCCCCAGAAAGTTACTTAGCTGTTAGCTAAATAATAATTTAAAATATTTAAATATTAGGTTATTTTTCGCAAAAAAGTGGAATAAATTCTTCTGAATAAAATTAATTTCGATATTGTATTGAATTCAATATAAAACGTTTTAAATTCGCGATATTTCATGCTGAAATATATTGTATTTTCAACAGAATACTTGAATTTTCGCTACAAAAAAAAAAAGATTTTCTACCAAAGGACAAGAATTTTCAACCAAAAAAGACCAAGTTTTAACAACAACGAAATTAAGTTTCTACCAAATAGTTGCATTAATAACCAAATAGTGAAACTTTGAACCAAATAGTTACATTTACAAGCTTGAAAAATGAATTTTCAACTAAAAATGATACTTATCTCTGACATAAAAGATCAATTTTCAATCTGAAACGATGAATTTTAAACAAATACTTGCATTTTCAACCAAATAGTATAGTTTCTAAGCCAGAACAACGAATTTTTTAGAAGACAGTTAAATTGTCAACAAAATAATTAAAAATTCAACGAGAAAGTGGAATTATAAACCAAACAGCTGTATTTTGTAACTATAAAGATGAGTTTTCTGTCAAAAAAGGAATTTTCTGCTAAATACATGAATTTTCAACCAGATATATCCATTTTCCACACAGAATATTCATTTTCTACTCAAAAGAAAAATTAAATTTTTAGGCTAAAAGGTCAAATGTTTTAGAAAACGGTTCAATTTTAAACTGGTAATGATGAATTTTCGACAAAAAAGTTTAATTTTCAACCATGAAAGATGCACTTTCGAACAAGAAAGATGATTTTTCTACCATGAAAGATAAATTTTCAATCCGAAAGGACGAATTTTTAACGAAATATATAAACTTTCATATAGATATATGAATTTTCATTAAAGAAAATTCATGTTCTATCTGAAAAGACGAATTTTCAGAATAAGAATGCAGTTTTCAAGCTGAAAGGTCGATTGTTTTAGAAAACGGTTTACTTTTAACCCGGCAGTAATAAATTTTTCAACAAGTAAGTGAATCTTTAATAAAGAAAGAGGAATTTTTAACCAAATAGTTGAATTTTCAACTAAAAAGATAAGTTTTCAACCAAAACGGGAATCTTTAAATTTTAAGTGAAAAAACTAATTATAAACCAAAAATTAATTTTTAAGAAAACAGTTAAATTTTCAAACCAAGAAAGCGAATCTTGAAAAAACACATTTTTTAACGAAACAGCTAAATTTGTATGCCAAAAATGTAATTTTCGACTAAATAGTTACATTTTTAAATGAATAGTTTAATTTGTAACTATACAGTTAATTTTTCTGCCAAAATAGTTAAATCTTTAACCGGAAATATTAATTTACATCAAAAAAGACAAATTTCCTATAATACAGTTGAATTTTCAACACGAAAATATGAATTTTCAAGTAGTAAACAAAAAAAAAACGAATTTTCAACAAAATAGTTAAATTTTCAACCAAAATGATGAATTTTTAACAAACAAGGTTTATTTTCTACTCAAAAAGACAAATTATCTAGTAAATAGTTTAATTTTTAACTTATAAAGAAAAGATCTGTAACCAAGAATGGATTAGTCACATCTTCAGATAAAAAAATAATTATGAACCAAGCATGAACGAATTTTAAATAAAGTAGTCAAATTTTCAACCAAAGAAGTTAATTAAAAAAAAAATGAATTCTTCAGGAATCTGTTGAATTTTGAAGCGAGAAAAGCCAAATTATTCACAAAACAGTTGAATTTTCAATCCCACAATATGATTTTTGTCAACAAAATAGGCAATTTTCTACTCAGTAGTTACTTTTTTAAATAATTAGTTTATATTTTGAATGTAAGGTGGAATTTTGTACCAAAATAGTTAAATTGTAAGCCAGAGAGACGAATTTGTTACAAAACAATTGAATATTTAACCCGAAAATATGATTTTCATTAACAAGAAAGGTAATTTCCTACTAAATAAATGCATTTTTATATAAATAGTTTAATTTTTAACCAAACAGTTGAATTTTTTAA